>CM060875.1:21945488-21991806 GCA_030737845.1 Acorus calamus | reverse complement strand
TTTTTTTTCTTTATATAAAGTGACAATTTTAATCAAATCCAAATAATATTTTTAAAAAAATAATTCAGATATTAATTCAAAATATATTTTGAAACAAATATAAATTTATTTTTACACAAGTAAAAGAATAATGACAGATGATCGAAAACATATCAGAAAAATAGAAAAATGTGGTAATGAGAATTTGACCAACGCAAGTAAAAACTTTTTCTTTTCAAAGTAATTTTTTTGTTGAAGATAATCTAAAATAGATTAGATATTGATGGAATATAGTGTAATACACTGCTCATGTTATCCTCCATTTTTTTTAATCTTATATAACAGCATATATAATGAATCCACTATTTGATAAATACATTAAAATAACACCCAAAATTTTATATATTAATATTGCATAACTATAATCCTATTCAAATTTTAACCCTTGTATATTGGATTTTAATTTTTCTTGTGAAACCACTAAAGAGGGTATTTTTTTTTATTTGATATCAGAGGGACCCCAAACAGGTGGGTAAGTCAGCGTTAAGACTCAAATTCAAGACATACACTTAATATAGATAAATCAATCGTTATGCTATGATCACTGAGACTCCACTTAAGAGAGCAAATAAGTTGAGGAAATATCTATTAATATATCTCACCGAGAACTAAATGGGGGACTAAGGACAAGAAGTTATGTATTATATATTATTATGCAATGTTAATCGTCAATGTCATGCATGACAACTATCACTGTACAACATGTCAAATCAAGATATAGACTCCTAAAATTTTCTCCAATGTGTGAGATTATAGCTAACAATAATATTAAAACACAACATTGACACAACACAAGAAAAAATAGTGATATATTATAATTATGAAAATATTTTATACTCTATTTTTATTGTGAAAATATCAGATTCAAAATATGTCATATAATATATTTGAATAATGGCTATTCAAAATTTAAATAAATTTCATAATGTATGATTATATCAAAAAAAATTTTGTTAATATAATTTTACAATAATTCCATCATTGAAAATATTTCAATTTGAGAGTTTATTTTGTAATTTAGATAATATCCAGAATAACATTCAAATTTAAAGATAGATTTTAAACATATTTCATAATTTTATTGACATTTTTAAATTCTTGGATCACATTAAAACCTATCAAAAAATTTTTTTTTATCCATATTTGGATATGATTAACATCAAAATTTCTATGTACCATGCAAATGAAAAAAAGGAGAAGACGGATAAATTCATATTAAAAATTAAATAAACTTTAAATAGATATCATCATATCCTTTAAATATATCCTAAAATTTATGAAATCAAATATTTGGCCATTTGTAGATATGATTAAAATAAAAATTTCTAAGTACTATGCAAATGAAAAATTAGAAATGAGAAGACGGATAAATTCCAGCTAAAAATCAAATAAACTTTAAATAGATATCATCATATACTTGATATATATATATATATATCCTAAAATCTATAGAATTTAATTTTTAGCCATTTCTATATATGATGAACACCAAAGCTTCTATGCAAATGGAAAATTAGAAATTAGATGACGCAATAATTAGTATTAAAAATTAAAAAAACTTTAAATAGATATCATCATATCCTTTATATATATCCTATAATCTATTTTAAATAAATAGCTCACAATAATAACAAAACACTAACATTGACAGAATACAATAAAAAAAGGTTATCCATTTTAATTATGAAAATATTTTGTACTCTATTTTGATATTGAAAATATCGGAATCAAAATATGTTTTAAAATATCTTTGAATAAATCTCTATTCAAAATTAAAATAGATTTCATATGTATGATTATATGTATAAAAAATCCATGAAATGAAATAATATTAAAATTTTGAACTTTATATATTAGAATGACATCATTTTTTTTTACTATAAATTTCTAGTGATTCCCTCATTGAAAATATCTCAAATTGAAAGTTTATTTTGTGATTTGGATAATATCCATAACAAAAATAGATTCGACATTCAAATTTAAAGATATAGTTTAAATAGATTTCATAATTTTATTGGCATTTTAAAAATCCTGGATCAGATTAAAAAACTATCAAATTTTAAATTTTTGGCCATTTGTAGATATGATTAGCATCAAAGTTTCTAAATATTATGCAAATAAAAAAAAGAAAAAAAGAAAAAAAGAGAAGACGGATGAATTCATATTAAAAATTAAATAAACTTTAAATAGATATCATCATATCCTTTATATGTAATATAAAATTTGTAGAATTTAAATTTTGACCATTTGTAGATATAATTAACATGAAAATTTCTTAGTACTATGCAAATGAAATTCAAATGATGATATCTATTAAAAATTCATATGATTTAAATATGATGCATAAATTCATATTAAAAATTAAAATTTTTAATAGATATCATCATAACCTTTATATATATCCTAAAATCTATGAAATTCAATTTTTGGCCATTTCTAGATATAATCAACTTGTTAAAGTTTTTAAGTTATATGCAGATGAAAAATTAAAAATTAGAAGACGGATAAAATCAATTTTTTGTCAACATTTCTAAGTTATATGCAAATGAAAAATTAAAAATTAGAAAACAGACAAATTCAAATTAAAAATTAAATAAAATTTTAAAATTTTATTTAATATTAAATATCCTTTATATATATCCTTAATTAAATATCAAATTCAACATGTTTTTTATATATATCCTAAAATATATGGAATAAAACCATAGTCAATTCATATTAAAATTTTAAAACCTAATATAAAATCACTGGATTTAAAAAATGAGAAGATGGCAAAAAATGTTTTTTAATGAAAAACTAATAAGAG
Organism: Acorus calamus; assembly: GCA_030737845.1. Taxonomy (NCBI): domain Eukaryota; kingdom Viridiplantae; phylum Streptophyta; class Magnoliopsida; order Acorales; family Acoraceae; genus Acorus; species Acorus calamus. Next base: position 21,988,961 of record CM060875.1, on the reverse strand, counting down.
GAAAAAATATCGGATATGAAATTTCATTTAAATTGGGTAAACAGCCTATATATTTGTTAGTGTATAATTAAATTCATATATCATAATATTATCATGATTAGGGGATGCTTATAAAATGAAAGAATATTCAAGATATTTTTCACCAGTAGAAAAGGAAATAATACTCTATGTTGATCATGAAATTTTCATAATGAAAAAATTATATTGCAAAAGATCTATGAATAAATACCAGATCCACTCCTGTGCCACTTCCAACCAGAGTACAGAAACGAAGTAGAATCTGTTAAGAGAAAAAATAATTTATTTATATGAGATTTCTTATTTTGACTTTTGAAATAACAAAGAAAGAAACACACGTACCAATAAGCAGATAAATTGCTATCTGAAAAAAATACAGAGCACATGTGAAGAACAAATTTTAATACATTTTTTTATTTCCTAGTATACGAATCAAAATGTCACAAAGACAAATGAACTACAAACAACATCCAAAAAAAGGGGAACTAATGACAAAAAGAATATTTTTAATGTAACTGCAACATATAGTTTTTCAGATGAATCAAAGTATCAATCATGTATACCAAAGATTAACATAGCTTCCTAAGCATAGATAAAAAATTTAAAGAGTGAGGAAAAAGAGACAAATGATATATTCATTTATCCATATAAATGGGGATGGAGATGAAGATGAGGATGAACGGGTATTCAGTAGCACTTAAATAAATGCACTGGTTTTTGAAAATGCATCGGTCAGCATCTCTTGAAAATGAGGGGATTGAATGGTGAGAGGATTAATGTGAGGGTTTCTATTTAAGAGGGGGAATGGGAAGGGTCTGTGGGTTTTATTTTGTTTTGATTTTAATTTACATAAATGCAAATAAATTGTATTGGGATTCTATGCAAATTAATGACACTGAACACTAAATGCTTAATAATTTTTAATAAATTATAGTAACAAAAATTTAAGTGCAAATCAAATTGAAGACTAACACCATGCATTTAATATTTATTGCACTGTTTATAAGGTTTTGAAATGTGAATAGGAGCCCCATGCATTATCATGTTAAAAAAATATGAATATGATATGTAAGGGTAAAATATGAATAGGATATGTAAAGTTTATTTATAAAATTTAAATAGTCCATCCATCATATGTTGCAATGAATGTTAATAAATATATGAATAAGAATAATATTTGAATATCCTTTAATTTTATAAATATCCCCTTATCATTATAATATTATGATATATAATTTTAATTATAAGTTAATTATATTTTGAATATTATTTCATTTTATAATAGTGAATTATATTTTAAATATCATTTTATTTTATAAGCATCCATTTATCCTAATAATATTAAGATATTCAATTTTAATAGTGAGTTAATAAATATATTATATGATGAAATATATGTATTGAAACAAATTATGAATTTGATTAAAATTATGTATTGATATAATTGTATGGGTAAAATCGTAAGATGGTTGTGATTAAAATGATGTAAATGGATTGTAATGGGATTGAATGGATTGTTAGGGGTAAAATGGTCAAATGACAGATTTTTTGGTTAAGAGACTTTTATATAGTAATATAGATTTATGGGTCATATATAAATTTGCACCAATTTGAAGGCACTGACATGATGTTAAAACACATTTTATGTTATATTCATGGAACCATATGTTAGTTTATTCTACTCAAAGAATTCTACTAATCGTCTCTTGTTGAAAGAACATTATGTACATATTCAAGATATTTTTTTGATTCTCACAAACCGGCTATGTTTCTACATGTGGGGGTACAACAATCTCTTGGAGTTTTATTTTACAGGCTGTTGGTAGCCACATCTTCTAATCATTGTGAAGCTTATGAATGTGAAATCGATGTTCTACAAATTTAGTGGAAGGGCAACCAAGCCAATTTGTTCACTAAAGCATGCCCACATCAATATTAAAAAATGTGGTGTACGACATCGGACGCAACGTATTTGTAACCAATCTTTTTGGCCTTATCATTAAAAAGGGAGTATATTTTTAGATGACATTTGCGTGCTGTACTCTTTTTCATTCACCTAGGTTTTTTCCCATTAGGTTTTCCTATCAAGGTTTTAACGAGACAGTGTTAAAGCGCATACACCAATCTAAGATAAATTATATTGTACTCTTTCCTTCGTTTTGATTTTTTCCCACTGAATTTTCCAAGCAAAGTTTTAATGAGGCAATTATTTTAACGTGGTAGTTATCCAAGGGGGAGTGATGTGAATATGGTAGATAACCACCACTTCTCCAACCCATAACCTTCCCTATTCTTCAACTCCATAACCCCCTCATTCAACTCTATAACCCCCTATCTTAATCACCACACTAACTATCCCATCACCTCTTATTACTTGTAACTTCCAACATTTGAGATTCATCCATAGACCCTATAAATTGAGGGGTTTGTAATGTATTCTATAACCAATCAACAAATAGTGAATATGTTCAGTAAAAAAATAAATAAATAGTGAATAAGAAATTTCTTTCTACTTCTCTTCTCTATATGCTTGTGTGCTTTATTTATGTGTACTCGTGTGTATGTATTTTATTTAATTTATAACATCTTTATCAATATTCATTGATTAATTATTGGATTTTTTATGAAGTGCTTGTATTTCATATAAATGATTTTTTTAAGAAATGCAGACCCTTGTTATTATGTTTATTTTGTGACTCGAACCCAAGTCCCCCCGAGGGGTATCTCTTCCATTAGTAAATAAAAGGGTAAAATGCGGTTGGATCCCCTGAAGTTTTCTAAAGCTGCAGAAACACCCTTTGTAGTTTAAAAATATGCAATTACACCCCCTGCAATTTAATTTTCTATTAAGATGAGATAAAAGTATGATTTTACCTTTTTAATTAACTATTTATCATGTTTTCACTTTTTTTTGGTGGGTTATTTTCACCTTTTAATTAATTATTATGTGACTTAATTCTCACATAAATGCATCCAGATGTATTTGAAGAATTAATTATTGTATAAGTTAATATTCATAAAGCATATATATAATTAATTAATTGATTTTTTATTGATATTTAGATAGTTAAGGGTAAAACAGTAACTTTAAATTACTTTTGTCACATCTTAATTAAAAAAATATAATGGCAGGGGATGTAAGTGCATGTTTTTAAATTTTAGGGGGTGTTTCTGCAGGTTTTAAAAACTTCAGGGGATCCAAATGCATTTTACCCTAAATAAAAACATCTTAAACGCAACATACAGTTCCAACATTGGATTATCTAGCTTAGGGATGGCAATGTGGTTGGTTTTATTGATAACCGGATCCAACCACCCTTATTAGGGTGGGTTTGGATTCCATGTTTTTCAAATCCGTCCTAACCTGTCCCGGTCCATGTAATACATGAGTTGGATTTGAGTTTTATGTTTAAAACATGACCCAACCGGCTAACTTAGAATTATATTCGTACATTAACGGTAAAATTTGACTATCATCATCTTTTTTTTTCTTTCCATTTATTCATTCATTCACATCTCACATAAAAAAATCAAAATACACACCCGTTCGTTCAATCAATCATCCACCAGTTTAAAAATAAATATTCTTTTTGGTATTTTACAAGGTTCTATCTTTTCATATTCCTTTATGTAATCTGAAATTTTAATATTTTTATGTAACTCAAAATAGTGGAAGTTGTTATATGAATGTAATTCGCTTTCACGTCAAAAATATTTTATTTGCTATATAATTTTTTAAAATATATTAACTTACTTTGAGGTGGGTATGGATTTCAAGATGTAAAACCCAAGGTGGGATGGGACGGATATGGGTTTCAAAACGTAAAACCCGAGGTGGGTTGGGGTGGTGTGGGGTGGGTATGGAGTCTAACATCGGAGAGAGGGATTATGTTTGGATTATGTTAAACCTGATTCCAACCCGACCGATTGTCATCCCTAATCTACCCTAACCTTTTATTTTTATTTTTAGCTAAATTGAATTTAGATCCCCTAAAGTTTTGATTTGTTAGATTTTTCGTTAAGATGAGACAAAAGTACGATTTTACCATTTTAATTAAATCATTATCATGTTCTCACATTTTACTTAATTGTTATATGAGCTAATTATTACAAAAATTACATCCATACATATTTGAAATCCTGATTATTGTATTAAATATTCACAAATCATATTTAAAGTTAATTAATTGGCTCTTTTTTGAATATTTAGACAATTAGTTAAATGATGAAATAATAATTTTAAAGTACTTTTGTTCCATCTTAATGAAAAATCTAACGATAAATGGTGTAACTACATGTTTTTGAACTTCATGGGATCATTTTGCTGGTTTTAAAAACTTCAGGGGGCATTTTACCCTTGTTTTTTTTAATTGCTTGTTATAAAATCATCGTCGCTTTTTTTGTTTCTGCATTGCGGCCCGTTTAGCATACAAAGTTTTGCGAATTTTAACTTTTTTAAAAGTTAAAAGCTGTTATGAAACATGTTAGTTTACATTCATCATTATTACTGGATTTTGATAAAAGATTGTGTTTTGAAATCTGTATTTCATAAAACAGTTATCATCATTACATTTTTAAAAACTGTATATAAAATAGCTAAAAATGAAAAGCAGTTCTTTAAACTGTGTTTTCAAACGAACTATGCAACCGACTCTCCACTACAATCAGCTTGCCATTTCAGATGGAAATTTGGAAATTGATTGTTTCCTACTTTAAAAGTATGGTTCGCTTTAGAAGACTACGAGGAGCAGGATTAAGTATTAAAATATGATTTTGTAATCTCAGTTATAATTATCACATGATTAACGTAGTGTATGAATTGTTTAATGTAATATATATTTACCATCTCGTTAAATATTACATTAACGAGAAAGTAAAAATATAAATATTCAATTTATATTGTATGTTACATGTTTTATAAAAGGAAAAAATCCAAATAACCCCCAGTAAAATACCTGAAACCCATATAACCCCTTGAAAACTTTTATGTAAATCAAAATAATCTTCTGTATTAAAATTCTATTTATAGATGAGAAATATTCTGTGAATAATCTATTTTGTTAAATGAAATATATATTGAGATACATTAGCGTACTTTTTACATCGAAAAAATGTTTTTTTTTTGCGTCATACACTATAATAAAATCTCATACAATATGATAACATAATATGTACTATGACACTATAGTGTATGAGGTTGTAGGCTGTAAAAAGGATTAAGCGTATCAGTGCGAACCAAAATGTGTGTGGACTAACAAGGAAAATAATGCATGTTGCCCCAATTGCAGTTCACACTAGTTTTTTTTTAATTATAAATTTTTCAAATGAAGTACATGTTGTTATATGAAATGAAGCATATACTACATTATCATAACGTATGAGACTGTAGAACGGACCGAGTGTATTAGGTCTCGGACTAACAATGTACGTGACATTTTCCGTCAATAAATGGACTTCCCAAACTGGGCCTACATGGGCCGGGCTCCCCCACAGACAAAAAAAAAAATAATGGTCAAATATCATCCGTCCAATCTCCAAATCGAAACGAACGGCGCAGATCAATCCCCCAAAACCAAAACCCTAACCACCTTTCTTCAATCCTCTATAAATACCAATCGTCTCCTTCACCCCTCTCATATGTTTTCAAGATCGTCCAAATCTAGGGTTTCTTCATCTTCTTTTCAATTTCTTCTGTTCTTCGAAATTCTTTAAACGACGCTGGCGATTCGATCTCTCCATCTAAGTAGGGTATCTTCTGTTCTTCCGATTCTAGGGTTTCTCGTTTAATTTTACTGTCAAATTCTTATTTCGTTGAGATTGTTCAGAGGACGGTGACGATTCATTTCAAAGGTCTCGTTCGTCGTAATTGGCGATTTCGTCGCCTTGCCGACCATCCTGATATATCACCACCCATAACCTGAGTCCTCTCTTGATTCTTCAATTTTTTTCATTTAAAAAATATTTCAAAATTTGATTTTTTTTTATAGAGGAGGCCAATGATTAAGAACAAAATATAGACAAGCATATGTCTGATTCATGAAAATGATTGTGAAGACATATCTAATCTTCTCTATGAGGCCTTCATTGATTAATTTTAATTTTTTAATTTTTTTTTGGATTGTAATGGAGTCCGTGATGAAGATTGTGGATTTTTATCATTTCTGATGTGTCTGAATGATTGAATCAACACTGCTGCTTTCCTTCTGAGACTTCAATTGAAATTATAATTTTTTTGTTTTTGTGTTTTTGATGATCAAATGATGATTGCATAGTTCAAATGACAATCCCTATTAAAAATATGAGATTGTGATTACATTGCTTCATTAGTCTTTCGCTCCTATCTGATGATCATCTATTGTATTTCAGTGTTTTTAACTTCTCTTTTGGATTCTTTATTGTTTGTTTGATGATGTGTGTATTTGCTTTTTAAATGTGATATGAAACATAGTCAATGCATTTTCTTTGGGATATGATCATGCTAAGAAACGAAACAAAGTCCAGTTGTCTACAATTGTTGCTTATCCATTTCTCGGACGAATAAATAGAGTATAAACATTAACTTGAGAATTAAGAATGGAATGAAGTATTGAATCCCCTACTTATCTTGAAACATGCTCAGTTTGTTTTGCAGCAACTCTGATCCCTTTAACCATCTGTACACACTCAAATTGAATTCACTGAGTTCCTGTTTGAATAGCGGAATTGAGTTATTTTGAATAGATAATTATATTAATATAGATAACAAATCTACATGAATAAAAGATTTTTTCTGTTTGATTGTATTTTTTTTATTTTTATTAAAAATCTGAGAATAAAGATTGAGTTGTTTGTTTGATAAAGAATAAATATAAATAAAGTGTAAAAAAGTTGATTTGATTTGTGATTGATGTATAAAAGGTGTTGATATTTGATTTGATGTAATAAAATGTAAAAAATTGATTTGACAGGTGGATCCAAGAAAATAAATAAAGTGAGTATAGTTTATTATAGGGGTTATTTAGAATTGTTATATATTTTTATACTTGTTTAAATTGGTTCCTTCCGTTTGGGGTGAAGAATAAAGGGTGGATAGAGGAGAATACAGTAGAATAAGTCATAAATAGCTGTTTGTTTGACAAGAATAAACTTTGATAGTTATGTCTGGATAAATTAGGATAAGGCCTGATAACTATTTTAAGAAAATGGTAGAATTGTTTATCAGGGCTTATCTATATGGATAAAAATACCCTTCTCTGTCATTTTAAAATATTTATCTCACTTAACATTTTCTACACACATTTCAAAAACTGTCACATTTATTATAACACTTATATTTCTTATATTTATTTTTAAACACAAATAATTTATGCAGGGGTATAATTGTCATTTAAAAAGTCATAAACTCTTATATATCTTTTATTTACTACTTATCCTTATTTTATTCAAGGTGAATCAAACAATAAAAAGATTAATTTTACGTTTTCCAATGAGAATAACATAAAAGATAATTAAACAAAAATTTATCTATTCAGCATGGATTGTTATCTATTTCAGTATAGCTATCAAGGGTAATATCGCATTTTTTATTTCAAATTTTAGAGTTAGGTTGGGTTCTAACCGGCACCGTGTTTCAGGTGCCCTAATGTGCATAACCAAGAATTTTTGGCCCGTTTGGATGCTGAATTAATTCAGATAAGCATTGGAACAAATTTATTAGGTTGTAGTGGAATAAATTGGAACAAGTTTATTAGGTTGTTTGATAAGATAAGATAGTATATTCATGATAAAATATGTTAGAATAAATGTTATAAAATGGTATGTAAATTTTAATCCATTCTTGAAATTAAAGTTATCTTTTATAAATCATTTGTTAAATAAATTATCAATATTTTATTATTTTTTATAAATTTTATCTATATTTTATTTAAATAATAAAATGTTTATTCTTATGTTTATTAATGAAATAAATTTAAAACACAATCAAACATGAAATTAATTTATTTTTATTTATTCTCATTTATGTTGAAATAACTGAATATCATAGAATAAGTTTTATTTTGTATTTAAACAGGGAGATATATTGTAATTTTTTTATTTATGAGAACAACTAAAAACCTCTTATGTAAAAGGTGAAATTTTGCATGAGAACGGAATAGAGCATAAGTGCATATCTGGGATGTAATACAAGAGAAATACAAAAAAAAGTTATTTGGTTTGTTAGAATAAATCTTGATATCTATGTTAGGATAAAATCTAATAACTATTATCAGAAATGATTAGAATTGTTTATAAGGGTTTATTTATATCAATGGATAAAAATGTTATAAGTTATTTTTAAAAAAATCATCTAATATAACACTCTGTACAGATTCTAAAAATTATTACATCTATTATAACACATCACATCTCTAATATTTATTCCTAAACACCAATAATTTATGTTAGGGTATAATTGTCATTTAAAATTTATAAACTTTTATTAATTTTTTATCTATCATTTATTATTACTAGTTGTTGTGTATGTGCAAATGCACATAGACAAAATGTAATATATGTTTTGATTAATATTAATGTCAACAAATTTAGTTATAATAACATTTTTTATAATTGATGTAACATTTTCATTTAATCATAATTGATGTAAAGGATTTTTCATGGATAAGTCGGCATATGAATGTAATTTTATCATAAATGATATAAATTATTAATATTATTTTATGATATATCTATAATAGTTATCATATAAGGATGATGAAATGTGAAGCTTAAAATTTTAATATGTCATGCATGATATGATGAAAATATGAATAAATTGTGGATGATATTACAATAATATGAATAGATTTTTGTTGGATTAAATCTATTGTTGAGTTCACACAAAGCTCGAATCAGAATTTATCCATTTTTATAGCAATTATTTTTTGTACCAGTATTTTATACATTTGTTTTTTTTATTGGATTGCATTTTTAATTACTGTGAATTATGTACATTTTTGTTGGGTAAATCTTATGGACTATTGATTATTTAGGGAGTTAATAGAGTAGAGAAATCCAAGTGAATAGAGTAAATGCTAATCAAATATGTGTGAATTAAATAAATGCTAATAGATGTGAATTACATTAATATTTGATACTTTTTTTAATGTATCATGTTTTTGCATATGAAATGGGAATAATTTTTTTTTGTGAATTATATTTTTAATGCATAATATATCATGTCTTATTCTAATAATATTAAGATAATTAAATCTAATTATAAGTTAATCAATATGTTACATGATAAAATGTATGTATAATAATAAACTATGAATGAAATTAAAATATTGTAAATGGATTTTTATGGAATTAAATAGAAATGTAAGAGTATCCTAATAATATTATGATAACTACCAATTGATATGAGTAATAAAATTTATAAAATTTCACTTGACATATTTCATTAGATATTGTAATGTAACCCTTTCATCTATTTGGAAACAGTTCAGAAAATTGATAGTCATGTAGTATTTTCTATTATAATAAATTAATATATCTATAACCTATAATGTTATTGGCAAAGCATTTTCAGCAACGTAATCTGGAAGTACGTAGAATAATCAATGTTGTTTTTAGTTAATGAAAAATGTTGCACTTATAGGCCACTGGTAAATTTTTTTTAAAAATAATCAGGTCAACAATTTGAATTAACAAGACTATAAATGTGTATTCTCTGGTCGACGGCGAGTGATAATATTATAAACCGTATCATTAAAACTCAAACATAGTGAATGCAAAAACCAACAATTGATATGGGTAATAAATTTAAAATAAAATATTTTAAGATGACCAGATTTAATAATTTGAAGACGGCTACACATCCTGTATCATGAAGAGCAAAATTGAAAAAAAAATTCAGATAGTAAATTTTTTTTTCAAAATTGGTTAAACAGTCAATTAAATTCGGACATCATAATATTCTCATGATTAGATAGAAAAAAATAGTACTCTATTATGATGATGAAAATTTTATAATGAAATTATATTATAAAAGATATATGAATAAAAACCAGATCCACTATTGTGCTACTTACAATCAGAATAGAGAATCGAAGATCAGTCTGTTAAAGGCAAAACAAATATCTTATTTGAGAATTTTTTTCTTTTAACAGTAGATACATGCCAATTTTTTTAAAAAGATGAGCCAAATGAAAAAATAACATATTTAGTTTATTTGCAACATAAAATTCCAAAATAAACATCATATCTACAAAAGATTAACTCACTTTCCTAAGGTTAAAAAAAATTTGAGAGAGAGAAGAAAAAAGAGTTCGATGATAGATCCATTTATCCAAATGAATGGGGATGACAATAAATGGGTATTCAATTTGCATAAATAAATTTGGGGGTTTGTGGAAATGCATAAGCCATTGTCTCTAGAAGAAGATGAGGGGATTGAATGGAGAGGGGATGAATGATGAGGAGATTGAATGGAGGGTGGATGAATTTTCATAATATAATTTGAAAATTATTTGATACCTTTTTTAATATATCATGTCTTTGCATATGAAATGAGAATTTTTTTTAAATTATATTTTGAATATATTTTCATTTTATAAGGATCCTATTATCCTATTAATATTATGATACTCAAATATGATTATAAAATAATAAACATATTAATATAATTTTAGTCGGCATATTAATGTAATTTAATCATAATTGATGTAAAAGAATTTTTTCATGGATAAGTCAGCATATGAATGTAATTTTATCAAAAATGATGTAAATTATTAATATTATTTTATGATATATCTATAGTAGTCATCATATAAGTATAATAAAATATGAAGCTTAAACTTTTAATATGTCATACGTGATATGATGAAAATATGAATAATAGATTCATGTGGATAATCAAACCTTATTATTGGTCTAAAATCTTGATGGTTATGGTGATGAAAATATGTCATTCCCACAATGAAGAAAGATTGCAACGATCGAACTTCGACAATTTGCTTGCCATTTCAAATATCAAACCGAAGATCATAATCTTCAGAAGATAGTTGTGTCCATTCTATAGAGTGTAATATGTTCATTCTTCTAATAAACAAAGGTTCCATTATTAGAAAAAGTAACATTATACTTGATGGTTTATAAAATTTTATAGTATCTGCATCATATATAACATTCATGTCAGACATGTCAATGTTAGTGATTAAATCCAAATTTGTATCTAGGGATTGTAAATTTTCAAAGAAAAAGTAAGAAATTATAAAATTCATATGTGCAATACATATCTGATGGATCTCTGTCGGGCATCTCAACATATAGATCATGATCACATATGATCTGAAAAAATGTGAGCTTGCAGTCATGCAAAATTGATTGACAAACTCCGGAATGATGATAAAATGAAATAAAGACAACTTCATTATCATTGAAGTTTGAAGTCAGAACATTTAGAAGATTTATAAGAAATATATATAATTACAAACTCATAGCATATTAGAAAAATAAAATAATCGATAAAATAAAGTTGTTATGATATCTCAAACTGAAGATGTTTAAATCATAAATTATCAAGTCATGTCATCATGATTGATGTGCATTGAACAACAAAGGCACCAAGAAATGCAAATAATGTATGTTATGCTGACTAACATTTAATTTTTAATTTTGATAAAAAAATATTTCATTTTTTACTTGTGGAATGGTATGCATTACGCAGTAAGTTCCACACAATTTCTTTGACAACAGTGGCAAGTATGACATCAATTTGAAGGTTTTCTCATAATTGATTAGTCTAAGCTTCATTCCTTTATCAAAAGAACATTAAAGTGACTATTCAAATCACACAAGACTAAAGATAAGAAGGTTCAGGTTTTGTCTTTTACATGTTAGCTCACATTGATGAAATTAAACAGAAGGCCTCTAATGAATATCAACACAGTAAACTCATTAGTGTTGGTGAATTCAAAAAATATAATAAATTTACAATACATAAGCTATTATACTTGAGTGAATTTTAATTGCTGGAGATAATGCTACAATGATCACACCAGACACATGCCTGAGGTCCTAACAATCACTCTATGATACTCCACAGAATAAATGTGGTAGCATACTAAATGCATCTACCAGAAAATAAGTGAAACATTGGACTCAATACTACATAAATAAACACATTAATTAAGCATATATTGTGCTTAATTATTACCTAATCAAAACAAATTATCACACATTTTGCCGATATATATAAAAAAATTGGGCAACCATTTCATAATGAAGTTTAAATGTCAAAAATACAAGATCGGAGAGGAGATAAGTACCAGTTCAAATACTTGACATGGCTCTATAATTGAAAGCAAATCGTAGCAAAAGAATGCCAAACTGTTGTTTAGATGTTTTGCTAAACTTAAACCTTTCTTGTAGCGCCCCTGCACATCTGTGAGAAGGCAATCATACAACTAATACAAGGTAAAGCTAAAACAAAGAGAGAGAGAAAATAAAGGAATTACCCAATCATTCAACTGCAGTGGTGGAATATCCTCAGGACCTATAATGGAAGAACAAGGTAAAACAAAGAGAGAGAGAAAATAAAGGAATTACCTCTTACATTCTGATTCACAGTTCCAATAGAAAATAAGAGCCTATAAAATTGAAAATACAAAAATGTTCAATAGAAGTCCTATTTGAATAAACCAAGCTTCTTAGATTGGTAAAGCTTTAGGAAAAAATATTGAATATATTTATGAGTTGTCTTTTTTATTTATACATCAATATATTTGAAAGCTTTGTCATGATGTGTCAAATAAATGGGATCAACCTGTTTGAGATTTGCAGTCCACATTTTTATTTGATTATTGAGGCAAATCTGCAAACATGTGATGCCTTCAGATGAAGCCTATTTCTTATTGAAACACATTTCAAAGAGCACGGTAACTGAGATGTAATCATAATTACAAAATGTTAGGCAGTTGATAATAGAGTATGCATTGATATGGTGGAGTATATACTATATTTGGAGATTTCATATACTGTGTTAGTGGATATGGCGATAGTAAACGGAATTGTACAACAGACTGAGTGTATCTACGCCCACAATACATTTCCACCAGGATCAGTTGCATTTGAATACTTACTTTGGTGCACTGACCCACATATGCACCAGGATCAGTTACAAGTGATCTGATGGGTACATCTAGATGTTAATATGTCCATCTAGATCATATAATGGTAAAGAAAAACAAATGCAAGTGAGGTCTTCAACTAAAGTACAGGCATGACTGTGCCCTCAACCATTACAAGTAGAGAATAGAATATCCAGGAGAATATCCAGATCACGACTGAATGTAATTAAATATGCAAGAAATAACAACATGGATATGGATTTCAGAACTGAAAATCAAAGTATCCCAACAAAGATTAATTTACCATTATCACAAAAATCTTTCACTTAATTTCATGTTTTGCATTGAAGCAATCCTACAACAAACAGATAAATTTTCTACCCCAAATATGGTTGATTCATTCCACTATTAATACTCATTTATGTTCTTTTGTTACCGATGAAGGTACTGTTAGTAAGATCAGATAGCACAAATAATATTTCAGTTTTATTCTCAGCTTCTTCTTTCTTGAAAATGCAGGCATACATATAGAACCACGGACGGAAAAAATACACAATGGCCGTTATTTCTTTTTTGAAAGTTTAGATATTGTGATGTGCAAAATTTGTAAACAAGTGAAGCTACTGAGTCGAAACCATATATATATTAGGAAAAAAAATAATTTGTATTTTTTTTATCAGAAGCTTCATCACCCAAATATATAACTCTATTAACAAAATGGAAAGAAAACAAAATCCCCCTCAAAAGCAAACAATATACATAATTAAAATCAGAATAACAATTGCATAATTCCTTCAATGACACTATCATAATGAGAAAGTTTTAAAGTGACAAGAATCACTTCAGATTAAAAGTCTCTAGTGCTAACATTTATGCATGACAGCAGATGCATTATTAGAAAAATATACAAATGCAAGGCAGTTTAAATTTGTAGAAGCAATATAATCCAAAAGAAACATGATCTACAAAGCGCCAACTTGCAAGCAGTATAAACAAAGATGTTTTAAATGAAGCATTGATGCCACGCTATGAGCCTAGTATAGCCAAATGTTTATTTTTTAAAATTTATTATGTCTGAATGCAACTACATGCTAGTAGTCACCATTTACATAACAAGTGTTCACACATACATAAGTAACAAGCTATTCATAAAGCAATTTGTTCACTGATGACACCATCATACCTTCAGGTATCATTAGGTGGCTAATCAACTCATCAAGTGAAAAACACCTAGAAAAAAACAGAGCCACTTGAAAATAAAAATCAAATAAAAATTACAAAATCGTGAATCACACCCACCAACACAATTCCTTATTCAACTAATTTCACCTGTACCAGTATAAACTAACAAAATCATTAAAAGAAGAAGAAGAAGAAAATAGGTTCAGAGCCATTAAATCAAACCAAGTTCTTGAAAAAAAAAAAAACTTCACATTCATTACTTTAGATCATGGACACTATTAGAAAAAATAAACATAAAATGTAAAGTGCTCACTGTGGCATGGACATAATTAAAATAATATAAACATACAACAAATGTTCAGAAGAACTGGATTGATACTTACCACAAATTTGGTGCATTATCTTGTTGGGTATCTATGTAAGCAACAATAACTGTCTCTCTTCAAAACCTATTCAACAAAAAAAGCTATCAGTTATTTATGGATGTAGAAATTGAATCACCATAGAAGTATGAATTAAACAAGGCATTTGAATTATATTTATTCTAATAGAAATATAACCACCTCGAAGTAAGGATAAAGATATCATAATGAGACTCACTCTCTCGTAGCTTGACATTTAATTAACAGTTAGTATCACATATCTAGGAAACTATAAATATTTATATATAAATAGCAACACTAATGTACATAAAACTTGACTTTTCACAAAGCCTGATAACATAAGAAAAAATTTCAAGAGTTCTGGCCGTCCTATGCCAAGATCGATCAACATCTCAAAATCGCATGAATCGTCCATGTTGAACTTGGAAAAAAGTCAATAGTCATCGAAATATAATCAACAAATTTTAAAAAATAGGACAATTTTAAATATATAAAAAAAGATATGGTTCAAATTAAGCTTAGAAAATAGTAAAAATATTTGAGGATCAGACCTTTATGTCTCAAGATGAATAGTATCCTCCTCCAAATCATCCACCATGCATCCAAAATATCAAGGAATAAAATGAATAACCTTCAACATATAATCAATCAACAATTATAAAAAATGAGAAGCAGAAAAAGGTAGAACCCTCCACCACAATATAGAATCATTTAGTTAAAAATTTGAGGATCAGACCTTAATGTCTCAAGATGAATAGTATCCTCTTCCAAACCACCCACCATGCATCCAAAATATTAAGGAATAAAATGAATAACCTTCGACATATAATCAACAATTATAAAAAATGAGAAGCAGAAAAAGCTAGAACCCTCCACCACAGTATAGAATCATTTGGCTTCGACATCAAATATGCGATGTGTCCATTGAAAATGCATGATAATTAATAGAATGGTGAGACATTTATATAGAACTAAATAAATGAACTATAAGCATTGGTAAAGAAAACCAAGAACATAGATATTAAAATAACGGGATAAGCATGGATAAGTCAATTCTGCCTCCTCTCGCAAAAAAAATTATTATCTATCAAGGACCCAAATAGGGCCATAGGGTTCATTTTGGTGTTTATAAAATTATATATATGGCTTTTTAGGTGAATGCCATTTAAAAAAAACAACCTACCATATGATAACAATTTCTAGACAAACGCCTGTAATATATGGAATTGAAACTCAAATCCATATTTTATCTTGGACATGTAATATATAAATCATAAAAACAGATTGAAAATAGAAAATACTTGCATATTAAATTCGACCACAATAAATTACACAAAATAGAGACAGTCATAACTCATAATTATTTAAAATTTGAGCAACCTTTTCTCCACGCATGTCTCCTGTCATATTATCATTCATATATTTGTATGCCATACAAGTTTACCTCAAATATAACAAGTCTCTTTGAGGCCTACTGAAATGCTGTTATATTGACAAAAAAAAGAAGAGCAAGCACGTAAACCCCACTCATGTACGTATAAATAGGCAAAACAAACACCACAAAAAGGGATTAATGAATTTTTTTAACTCCTTACCTGGATCATCTAAATCCATTATCCCCATATGGCACACTTAAAAAAGAAGGAAGTAAGATCAGGGGAAAACAAAAGTCGATCATAGGTTAGACATTAAAATAAATCGATTTTTCTCGCTAAGCATCCACCCTATAAACATTACCTTGTATTCATTAAACCAACGATTTCAAACGGATCATGACAATCGAAAAAATGCATAAAAAAATTTAAACACTAATAACAAGCCTTAGGAATTTAAAACTCCACAAAAATAGATCTCTTCATTTTATTAAAAGTATAGAAGTCTAAATATCGATGAACCGTGTGAGATCGATGAGACCACACATGACATCTGAGATATTTATAAACAAATCAACAGACATCATAAAAAAAATCAAATGAAAGGGCACTGACGATCTGCTGGAGGGAGGTGCAGAACAGGGTGACGGATGCGCATAGGATCCCCATGGGTTTTGACGATCTGCTGGACTGGATCTGTACGGAGATGTAAGAGGGGAAAAAAAGAAGAGAAGGCGAACGTTTTGGGAAGACGATGAGACGCCTCTTTTTCTTTTTGTGAATTGTAAGAATTGAATGAGAAGAGAGGAATGACAGATGTTATGTTCATTTGAATGAGAAGAGATGAGACGCCTCTTAAACAAATGTTTATTACGATGTTACAATATTTGTTGAGAGAGGAATAAAAGGCAAACAAGGCATCCGTTTTTGAATACATGATATTATTTGTTACTGTATTAAATGACGCATTGAATGAGAGATGGACAAGATGAAACAACGGAAGATGAACAAGCTTCCATGAATCACACTAATTTTACTAATTTTATTTGGGACAGAGATAGAATTTCAGAAATTGATGGGAGTAAAACTGTCAAATAAATTTTTTTCTAGGATCGGTACTTACCCTGATCATCATTTTATATCATCATAATATTATTATATTCAAATATAATTATAAAATAATAAATTTATTAATATAATTTTAGTCGACATATTAATATAATTTTATCATAATTGATATAAATGGATGATATTACAATGATATGAATGGATTTTCATGAGATTGAATAGAATTGAAATGGTAAAATAGTAAAATGGTTGTTATTAAATAAATGGGTGTAATGATAAAATGGATTGTGATGGGATTGGGTTGATTGATAGGGATAAATTGGTCATTTGGTGGTTTTTTTTTTGCGTTAAGGGACTTTTATATAGTAATATAGATATAGATTATCATGAGATTGAATATAATTGAAGGGGTAAAATAGTAAAATGATTGTCATTAAATAAATGGGTGTAATGATGAAATGGATTGTGATGGGATTAAATTGATTGATAGGGATAAATTGGTCATTTGGTGGTTTTTTGTGTTAAGGGACTTTTATATAGTAATATAGATTTTATCTAAGGTGAATCAAACAACAAAAACAACAACCAAACAAAAATTTATATATTTATCATGGATTGTTTATCTATCACAGTTTAGCTATCAAAAATGAATAACACACCCCAAATGGAGGGTTTAAATGAAAAGGAAAATACATACCTTAAATAAAGGAAAAATAAGAAAAAATAGAATCATTGGACTAGTAGAATCATTTAAATAATTTTTCAATTATAAAATGTCATTTTATAATTCTAATTTAGAAAAAGATTTCATCTTCATTAGATATCTAGATCTAATAGAACATGTTAAAAACAATGTGATCAACCAATTTGATTCTCATACTTGATATCTTTTACTAGAACACCAAGGGAAATTGGTATGTTCATAACTAAATATTCTAATCTACCATATCAGAATTGTTGAGAAGAATTTTTTTCTTTTTTAACCAAAGTAATCCTATGATCTTAAAAAAATGTCTTTTTAACCATCCATGCCAAACATGTAACGAGACATCGGAAAATGGGGGGTGTTCTCAATCCTTCCGCGTCTCATCTTTCTTTCTTCCATTCTTCTTCTCATCATTAACATCGTCATCAACAACAAGTGCATAGATCGAAATTATTAAATTACAAATTTTGAAAGGAACTTAAAATACACATAAAAGATAAAAAATAAATAAGCAAGACTCAGTTAACCCCCTTGGTATAAAAGGGTTTGGTCCACCATAGTTCATCAGAGTTTACATTCATGCAATAGATAAGATGACCCAATCTATTTCTGCGTGTTGTTTGGGAAGTGGAACAGGGGGGAGAATAAGAGGTCATAGGGAGAGAGTAGGCTTAAATAAGTAGGAATAAATTGATATTTATATTTTTAATTTTTTTTTAATTATATTATTCTATCGAATTTATTGTACTAGTATGAGGAGGTTTACACAACACAATTTTAGGGCAGGTTAAAGCTAAGATTTAGTAAAACTTTTAATCCATGCTAAAACAATTACTAAAATTAAAATGTAAATAAATTTAAAAATTTCACATTAATATTATATATATAGTAAAATTGATATATACACAAAATATATATAATAAAACAACGTTATTAAAATGAGAATTGTTACATTTGAAAGGATTTACATGTTCAAATTTCAGATGTAAGTTTAGTTTTATTTGAGATTTATAGGAACCTTATTTTGATTTAAATCATTTGTTTAATGTATACATGTCAAATCATGTTTGATTCAAAATAAAATATGATTATATGTTATCTATAGGTTTCAAATATTTCAGATATTTATCAGAATCCATATGCGAATGTTCGGTTACATGATTTTGAATATTCGTCGGATATCAGATATAGATAATATTTTGGATATTTAGTTCGCATACGGATATGGGCAGATCTGCTCTGTATCCGCTCGATTGATAGGCTTGCATGCAGTCCTCTAGCAGCTCCAAAAAATAGTTTTACATACCTTGTTAACAATCCAGAGAGGCATATATCTCCTTAGTTGAATATATAACTCGATAAAACAAATTTACATTTACTAAAAATGCGTTCATTCAATTCTAAATTCAATTGTCCAACGCGTTTTGGACCATTTGATCTAAATTGGCACATAAAAAACAATTATATTTGAGATATTATGTAATTAATGCCTTTAAATCAAATTTAACAATTAATTAGATTACAATTTTTTCCATTTTAGAAACTTTTTTATTCCTCTCCCCTTCTCCTCCTCCTCTTCGACTTTTCACCACCTCCATTAACCCCTACGACTCAGACCAATTGCCACACACTTTCTCTCCTCCCGCTCAACCGCCCTATTGATGGGTGAAGTGTTTTTTTTCTAATTTTACTGTTAATCAATCTGATTCGTGAGGGGTTAATGGAGGTGTTCATTCTGGCTTGATTCAGATTCTCATCGACTTGGAGCCAAATAGAATTTAAAACTAAACTTGTTATTTAACCCATAAATTGAAATAAATATGTTTTCATCAAACCAGAATATAAAAAAAAATGTCAATTATTAAATTAAATGAAATTCATTAGAACAAATTCGTGAGAGTTAATAGAGGTGGTGAAAAGTCTAAGAGGAGGAGAAGGAGAAGGGGAGAGGAATAGAGAAGTTTCTAAAATGGAAAAAATTGTAACCTAATTAAGTGCTAATTTTGGTTTAAATGCATTAATTACTTAATATCTCAAATATAATTACTTTTGATGTGTCAATTTTTATGTATTTAAATCAAATGGTCCAAAACGTTTATTAAAATTGAGCCATACAAAGTTTCGACTTAATATAAATGTACATGGTATTGACTTAATAAATTTTGTACACCTAAACTATTCTTCCCTCTCTAGTGAGAATGTATAAAATATTTTTCAAAGAGTGCTGTTACATGCAGTTTTACTTATTAGCTGTAAATGTAGTCTCATACAGATAATTTAAAATATGTGAGGACAGTCTATGAGATTGAACTAGATATTATTTGTAGGATTATCCCTTATATTTTTTATTTTTGAAAGTTGATATCCTGACATACGGATCCTTGTTCTACCAAAAAAAAAAAAAAAACATATGCGCGCTTGTGAGCGCAAAACAAAACCCGCATAAACAGGGACGTTGAATTGTTGACCAAGGAAGAACAGAGAAGCTTTTATAAATTTTGAATATCTACGGTGGTTGCTTCGGTACCATGTAGATTATGAAAAAATGGATGATACATTTTTTTTTTTTTTGAAAAGTGTTACGCAGTCAATTTTATTGTTTAAAACATACATCACACGTATTTTTATTTTTTTAAATTATATACCTCGTTTAATAAAGTATGTATTTTTTTACGAAAGGTAAAATACATACAATTGAATAACATTATTTCAACAACTAAATAATGATTGTATTTGTGACTATAAAAATGACTGAATGTAATAGAACTTTTTTTTTTGAAATTTATGGAACATATCATTTAAATGTAGGGACTAAAACCTAAATATGACGAAGTGAGGGATCAATCGCTAAATCCTATAATTTACGGGGACTTAAAATTAAAAATCCATTTTTTTTTAACACTACGAAAGAACAACTAAAAACCTCTAGATATAAAAAATAATGCTAAATAAAGGAAAAATAAGATAAACTAGAATCATTGGATAAATTAGAAACATTTTCATACTTCTTCAGTTATAACATGCCATTTTATAATTCCATATTGGAACTGTTGGGAAGAAAAAAAAAAAAAAAAAAAAAAAAAAACCAAAGTTACCCGATTGACTTAAAAAAAAAAAACAGGACTTTTTCACCATCCATCATCCAGGCCTAACATGACACATTGGAATAAAAATGGGAGCTTGTTCAACAAAAAAATGCATATTTTCCACCTCTCCACCATTAATTCAAACAATCCTCCCACGTATTTGTCAATCCCTGCCCCCACCATCTCCCCCAATCTCAATCAAATCAATCCCCATCAACAACCCTAATAACCAAAATTTCAAAAAGATCCATCCATCTCAAGCTCTGATTGTGAGTGTGTGAAAGTGAAACAGAGAGATCTCCCTTCAACATCACAATGTCCAAATCAAAACCCATCTCCACATCCCTCCTCCTCCCCCTTCTTCTCCTCATCTTCTTCGTCATCTCCTCCATTTCATCCACAACACCCCAAAATGCCGACACTCCCGCCGACGACGATCTCGAAGAGCTACTCGCACTCGACAGAGAAATCGACGAACAAGGAGAAGAAGAGACGCACAACAAGGGAGGACCGACTCCCCCATCAGAGTCCGAGATCCTCAGGAGGGCCCAGAAGCTCGTGATCGAGCTGAGCAACGACAACGCGAGGCGCGTCGTCGAGGGGAACCCGTTCGTGCTCCTCCTGGGATACGCGCCGTGGTGTTCCCGCTCGGCGGAGCTTATGCCGCGATTCGCGGAGGCGGCGATGGATTTGAAGGGGATGGACGGGGATCGGGTGGTGGCGGTGGCGAAGCTTGATGCGGAGAGGCACACGAAGGCGGCGGCGCAGCTTGGTGTGAGGGGGTTCCCTTCGCTGCTGCTTTTCGTCAATGGGTCTTCGATTTCGTACTCCGGCGGGTTCTCGAGGTGGGCGTAGTCGCAAAGTACTCTGAACATTCTTTTGTTTGTTGAAGTTTGCATTTTTTTTTTTTTGGGGGGGGGGGGGGGGGGGGGGGGGGGGGGATTAGTCGATTAGGATTGAGACATCAATTCCTCAACAAAAAGTCAAAGAGTTATTCAATTGAAACTTCAATTCCTCGAAGTCGAACATTATTAGATTAAAACACAAAAAGTCTCCAGGAGTCTATGAAAGTTTGCAAAAATACGAGAAAATTTATAAAAGTCCATCACTTAAATAATGTTCACAAAAATCCGTCCAAGTCTGAATCGACTACCTTTCTACTAGTACATTCAGTATCCATTTAGTTTTGGATTGTTTATCACATTCCTATTGCCTTCACGCCTCACGTAGAAGTTTCATTTGCATGCATTATTTTTCGGATAATTGTCAGTTTTAATTGTGAATTGAAGTACAACATAGAAATCACTTGATCATCTTATGGATGATGGATTATTAGAAGTGTTTGATTCACGCCACTAGTTCTTTCAAATTTGAAGTTATTTTGTCCCTACAGGTGTGTTTGTGCACAACCTTAAAGGGAAAAATGAAAGAATGAGTGAATTTGGGTCAAAGGAAAGTGATGGAAAGTAAAATAATTTTCTTTTGACCAATGTTAAGGCTGTTATTATTTCTTAATTATTTGAATTGAACTTTTGGTGGCATATCTTAGTTTCATTTATTTCTCTTTGTGATTGACCAGGGAGGAAATAGTTATGTGGACAAGGAAAAAGACTGGATATCCAGTCATCAGGCTAACTTCTCATGCGATGGCAGAAGAGTTCCGTTCGAAGCATGATATATATTTGCTTGGCCTTTTTGAGGATTTTAAGGTATGAAGTGATCTATGAAATGGAAAATATAGTTCCAGTGTGCTCTGTACGTTATTTGGTGTAGGCAGTGCCACTGTAGAAGTGAAAGCTTAGGTGCCCTTTCAGTATGTTTGCCGAACTTTTAAATTTTGAAGAGCTAAAATCGGCTAGGATTTCCAAGATTCTTAAAAATATGAAAACTTATTGTCAATATTTATTTTGGCTCACCAATCACCCAATGGAATCCTTTTTTTTTAATGTGTTGGAACTGAAAACGGAATCCCTTTTCTTAATTGAGTTTCTAAATCTCATTCCTATAACCAACTAATGTCATGCCTTTTTCTTGTAAAGTTATACCTTTCCATCAACTAAAAGCTTTGCTCTTCGTTGTCCCAGCATTGCCTCCTTCCAAATGTGTTGCTTTTTTCATGATTTTCTGTGTTGTGTTCCGACTTCTAATCTACGTTGTTATGACTTTCGACAACACTCATTGAACATGATGATTTCTTGAAGATCAATGAATAAAAATATCAGAAACTCAGTGATATTCATGTGAGATGCACTTCTGTACAAGCACATGGAGTAATTAGATGGTATGGTGGTGACTTGGTAACTATTTGATTATTTGCAGGGATCTGAATATGATTTAAGGTGTGAATTTGTTTTCATTGTAATTCTCATATTGAGGGAATCTGATTATACTGTCAATGATATCAAGTGTTTTGAATCTCTTTTTTGTCTTCACAAGAATTTCCATGTTTGCAGGGACCTGATTATGATGAATTTTTGAAAGCAGCAACTGCTGATAATGAAATTCAGTTGGTTGAAGCCAGCAATCTTGATGTTGCAGAAGTTCTATTTCCAAATATCAAGCCTCAAAAACAATTCCTTGGACTTGCTAAAAACGAGCCTGAGAGGTTTATTAAATTTGGTAATTAACTATTTTATTACAATTTCTCTAGTATCAGCGATGAAGTGCCTGGGGTCATTGCAATCACTTCTAAACTAATCTAAATTAAGACACTCAGGAATTATGTGTGTGTTAGTTATATATTACAAAACTATTTACATTAGGGAGTATCACCCGTGCAATTCAGCAATAAATGCCACTTGCTTACATCAAATTGTTTCCTTCGTCATATTTAGGATGACTAAAAGAAATGGCTACTCGGTAACTTGCATCAGATCAGGGCAATTGAGGTTTCAAATGTGGATAATTAAAACTTCATCGAACTTTATCATTAATAAATGAGTATTTTTCTCAGGTTGGGGATGTAGCATGCATTGTGTATTTGTGTTATCATATTGACATATTCCTCAATGAATATATGTGATTTGCCTGGATATGCAGAGGAGGCCTTCGAGGAGGCGAAAATATTGCACTTCATACAGTATAACAAATTCCCATTGGTTACAACCTTGACTGAACTGAATTCTGCCAGAGTTTACTCTACCCCTATAAAACTCCAGGTTATATTCTTTGCCTGCATTTTTTCAAGATCTTTGTGCATTTCTTTGGATGCTTTTATTATGTATTTACAGATTATTTTTTGTTAGATAAGTGTTGGGACTCCAAACCCATGACCTCTAAGTTGGAATTTTGTTTTTGACCATTGAGTTATGTATGCAAGCCCTGTATTTACAGATATTTAGTTTCAATGATTGGAGTTCACCGTCTGTTGAATTTTATTATAAAAAGAGAGTATTTGATTTGATAACATGCCCATTCAGATCATCAGCTCAATCTGGGTCATTGAGTTCATTTAGAAAGCAACTTTGAATCTGTTGTTGACATCTATTTTATTAGGTGCTCCAGGGTTCCATGTAGCTGAAGCACCTTTTTACCTCATATCCCTCCAAAACTTAAATAACTTAAATTTTTTCTTGGCACATCCGTAAAATTCAAGTTTTTATGTTTGCTTGTGTTTCTTTAAATAGAAAATTATGTAAAATTGCCTACAGAATGTTGGTTTCAGTTTTTTTAATAAAATGGTTCTCCAGAAAGCTATAACTTTGTCCACGGAGAAGTCACTTAAGATTTTCTTTATAAATAGCTCATTATATTGGATATCTCCAACTTGTCTAAATTTTTTGGTGAATATATTTTAACATTTTTTGGTGATGCATAAATTTTTGAGATCTTAAAATGTATCTTTCATAAGCAAATCCTTTCCATAAGATGTTATGTAATTTTCTGCCAGGTTTATGTCTTTGCTGAGAATGATGACTTGAAGAGCCTTCTTGATCCCATTCGAGATGTTGCTAGAAAGTACAAGGAAAAGGTACTTTTCAGGGAATCAGTAGAATTCTCAAGGGCAACCATATTTGCATATGTTCTTGGCTTCCTAATGGACAAATGTTCTGACTTTCTGGTGCAGATTATGTTTGTGCATGTAGATCCTACAGAAGATAACCTTGCAAAGCCCTTTCTGACTTTATATGGTCTTGAACCGGAGAAGCCTCTTGTGAGTTCCCTGTGTGACTGATTCTGTTTTTTCAATGATTTTGCAAATATAAATTTTTTTGACAATGCATAAGAAAATATTTCAAAGATTCTTGTTTTGATGTTGGACAATACGGTCAATACTAAAGATGATATGACTTTACTCAGTAATTGGAAGATATCATTCTTAAAATTAAACGTTGTTCCATTAATTTGTCCTTGAATTAGTATTGAGATGCAAATAGATTGGTTGAGTGGTTTGAATTTTGTAAGAATATCTGGTGCATTAAGTTTTCTACTCTGGTGGTCACATTTCATATTACTACGACCAGAGGAAACCAATAAATTTACTCCTCGCTTTTGTATACTAAATTGTTGTTTTCCCCCTTGTAATAGAGGAGTATTTCTTTGACATAATTAAACAAATGAAATTTCATTTTGGTTGCCTCCATTTTTCTGATATCATATGCAGCAGGCTTCTTAGATCATAAAGTCTTTGTTGCATAAATATGTACATCTGTGTTCTACATGGTAAGCACAACACTAGGCTACAGAACTCCTAATTTATCTAATTTAGTTCTTCCTCTACACCTTTGAAATTAAAAAAAAAAATCCGTAAAACTTTATATCCAAGATTTGTGTATCATGTGGACATGGAACTCTTTTTTTTTTTTTTGTTAGGTAAGTGTTGAGACTCGAATCCATGATCTCATGGTTGTAAATTGTCAACCATTGAGCTATGGGTCCAAGACCCTGGACATGGAACTCTTTCACTTCATTTTCTCGTATTATCCATTTAAACTTTTCCCACATCGAAGTATTCCGATTCTTGGTCCTGCCTTGATTCATTGTCCCGATGGTCAATTTTCTGCTTTTTAATATATTCCCTTTTTACAGGTGACTGCTTTTGATAACAGAGTTGGTTCCAAGCATCTGTTGGAGTCAGATCTTACACCTAACAATTTAGAAGTATGTCTGCTGAGCAGATTTTGCTATTTGATTGTATCAGAGACTTCCGCCACTTAACAATGATGCATTTCACATTGCAGGAATTCTGCTCTGGGCTCCTTGGGGGAACCCTTTCGCCATATTACAAATCAGAGCCAATTCCTGAAACAGTAAGCATCCTCTGGTAGATTAAACATGTGCTAAAAATCTGATATATTTGATGATATATAAAAACAATTTTTACCCATTGAATGTTTCTAAAAGTTTCTAAATGTTTATTTTAATTCACGCAGTATACTTTCAGGACTTCTCTTTGCATCCAAGAAAAATTGAGTTGTATTCACCCAGTAGAACTTCAGGACTTCTTTCTTTGCTCAAAAAAAATAAAATAAAATCCCTCTCCCTACCAAAAAAAAGAAAAATGATCTTTCCTTTTTCTATATTTTTAAGCATTAGTTGCAAAATATCCTTAACAGATAGCCGAACACTTGATGACTGCAGAAGGAAGTTGTTCAAAAAATTGTAGGGAGGACTTTTGATGCCTCGGTCTTGGACAGTCCTGATAATATCTTTTTAGAGGTTTGTACATCCACATCCAAATCATGTGCTAATTGTTAATTTTCCTGAACATCATCTGAACTATTCTCTGTGAATTGTCTGGTTTATGAAAGGTTTATACGCCATGGTGTATTGATTGTGAGGCCACAAGCAAGCAGGTAGCAAAGTTGGCAAAGCACTTCAAGGGTATGGAGAATTTAATCTTTGCAAGAATAGATGCTTCTGTGAATGAACATCCCAAGTTGCAGGTATGAATCTACCTTGAGTCATAACAGATATATTATCAAGTGATAAAAAAATAGCTTTGTTTTCTCTTGAAAGGTTATAAGCAAAATCTTGATATGAATGAGCATTTTTGAGAAATAGATGTAATCTATATATGGGTATGTTTGTCATTGAATTGTACAACCTTCAATATATATTAATTGATATCATGTTATGTACCTTCTGAATTAGACAGTGGTCCTCCATGCTAACCAAGGTCTACCATGTTTTCTTTTGTGCAGATCGATAACTACCCAACACTATTATTTTACCCATCCGGGGATAAATCAAATCTGGTAATTCGATCATCAAATGTTATTATATGATTTGATTCCTTGCTTTTTCCATACCGGACATTTGAACGCCTTTATTTTGTGCAGGTCAAAGTATCTAAGAAATCCAGTCTGAAGGACCTGGCTAAATTCATCAAAACAAAACTGAAGCCCGGGGCTGAGAAAAATGCATCCACTGAGAAAGATGAACTATGAAAGACAAGATCCATTGCTTGAAATAACCATAATTTGAGAAGTTGTGGCGTTAACAATGGGGCACTCGTGTTGTGGAGATAGATGACCAAGTGTATATCATATAACATATAGTGATTGTTCCTATATCTGCTTTGGATTAGTTGTCTCATAAGGTCCCCTTTGGTAGCATGGATTTTTTTTTATATATCAAGTTTACCTTTGTAACAATATAAGTGAACTCAAGACCAACATTTATCTATAGAAATTAAATAAGTTAGTATGGTTGTATATATTTTCTTCATCTTTGGATGACACTACATTTTTTTTAACATCAATGTTATCCATAGGAGAAATGCATGGTAAATTTTTTCATTGTTAGAATGCTATATATGTCAGCAGCAATATTCCTTCAAAGGGCATAAATGGTGCATTAATGCCTTTTAAGGGACATTTTTATAAAAATTTAAATATTTATAATGTGTAAAAATACCCTTCAAAAGGCTATTTATGCACAAGTTTTGCTTTTTAGGATATTTATTGTAATAGGGTTTTAGAGGAATATTTGATAATATAGGATTTTTGAAGGGTAAAACCCTTTTACTAATAATTTATGTTAAAGAGTATATTTTATCTATCTCAATCTCTCATATCAAAGATGATATTTTAATAAAATGGAAATATTCTCAAGATCTTTGTTGTCAAATAATATTAGAATTCAAGTTAGATTTATGTCATAATTATATAAGGAAAATGATATGTTTAGTCTCTTGTACAATCTCAATTGTAAACCACATTGGTTTTCCTTTTCTTTTCTGTTTTTTAAAAAATCCTCTCTCATTGAAATACATAATATTATATGAAATTATATATATATAGAGATACATTTGTGTATTTATTTTTATGCTAAAAAAATAAATATTTTTTTTTTGCATCATAATTATGATAGAACCGCATACACTATAATAACATAATACATATTATACGCTATCATAGTATATGAGACTGTAAATAGACCGAATGTATCATCGCTCTTATATCAAAATGGGTCTGAGAGTATAGCTGTATAGGTGATGTGATGCATTCTTCAGGAGGATGATAAATTTTCCATATGATTTCTGCAGTGTGTTCTAACCTCTGAGTGGTTTTCTCTGCAATGGACCCCTGGCCCTGGCATTCACCTTACGCATTAAGCATCACCAAAGTTCATGAACATTGATGAAAAACAGTTTTTAAAAATTCACAATTAGTGACTGCCAAAGAATAGAGTTGTCTTTGAGTCAAAGGAAATTCAAACAAGAATGGAGTCTTTATATATGCAGAGAAGTTTCATATCTATTTTTTCTAATGATGAGGAACTCTAATATTACTTTAGGAAAACCTGGGATGCGCATAATCATCATTCACAAACTCTCCATTTGAGGTAATTAAGCCTGGGATGATTGAAGAGTTTCATATACATATATTGAGAGAGGCAGAATACACAGTGAAATATCAATAAGAACATCTTGGGGATGAACACAACCAGAAAGAATAATCAGTTAACCATCTTTGGGACAAAGATAATCAGTCTAAGAACAGTATTCATACATTGAGTTGTAGCAATAATTGTTTAAGATTCTCTTACAGTCCAATCTCGGGAGCAAAACTCAATTTAAAAAAAAAAAAATGTGAAGGCCTCAATGAAACAATTGGAAAAATGGCCTCCCCCAACACTCTTAAGGCCAACAAATTTTGCAGCCATGGATTACCTATTGCACAACAACAAAAACATACCTCGTCACCATGCAACGTACAAACACGTTGCCTAACTCGACATTTGGCTATGAAACAGCAGGACCGTCCTTTGGCTTTGTATCAGCACAGCCTTCCTCAAGAACCATGCTGTTAACCCGAGACGGTGGCCAATAACGGAATACAGATCTCCCCAGTATGTTCTTGGCAGGAAGAGGTCCCCTGAAAGTCAAAGATGACATTTAAATAAATGAATGTATGAGAAATTAAGAGCCACAAGAGTATCTTTAGAGAAGCAAGTGATGTAGCAGATACCACACGTGGGAGTCATAGCTGTTGTTGCGATTGTCACCCATTACAAACACCGAGTTTTTGGGCACTTGCTGCATTGAAAAAAAGAGATCTTTATCGTTAACAAAGAAGTTGAGAGTGATTGTAGAATTATAGTCAGAGCCAAGACGCTAAGGCACCCACAAATATGGTAGGTCCACCTTCGTCTAAATATTGTATTTGTTACAGAGGCAATATTTAATTTTACTAGGATTCTTCCATTAAGTTTTCCTGAAAAGAAGGGAAAAGGGCAAAAGAAAGGAAGATGGAGGGCTTACAACTGGACTCATGTCATACTTAGGCGGCTCAAGAATGTAGTCTTCTTCCCTGGCGATCCCATTGACGATTAGCTTTCCTTCATGGACCTGTGGTGGTGGAGCATTTAGAACATTTGCCTCGCTGGTGAAATATTATGAAATTTGCTTTGTAAAGTGTAAGACATGATAATTTCTTTTCAAGGATGGTTACACACACAATGGCAAATGATGTGAAATAAAATCCATGCAACTTGAACATAGGAACATAACATTTTCAAAAAGCTGTGATTCTTTATCGAGAAAATAGATTTCTATATCAAACAGAAATGAAACAATTTTTCAAATGAAAACGATGTATATCTGTAAAGACCACAATTTCATCAAATGAAATCTTTTTGAAGCCTGAAAAATGAATGCCTTTGTGATTTCGCAATGGCATATGTTTAGCATGAATGCATGATACAAACAGTGTGTTTATCAAGTTCTCCATCTGGCTTCTAGAATTTGTGAGGGAAAAAGCTTGACAATCCCTTCCTCCATCATCTATGTGATAAAGATATAAACTAAAAGCAAAAGGTTTATTCCACTGACTTCAAGTTTCAAACTCTAATTTCTGGTTCTTTTGAAGTAGGAACTTTGCAACATTGAATGGAAAAGCATCCACTGAATAATACAGGAACATAGTGAACATCATAACATAAGCTTAGATATAATCAAAGCTTAGAAGCTACTACTCAATCAGAATTAAGAGATATCTCTTGTTGACTGAAAAAATTACAGGACAGAAGACTACACACACAATGTTTTTAATTGATTGACTGATTACTCAAAGGACATCAAAATTCCAGTAACGAAGGGATCATAGCATTCATCAGTTTCAGAAGACTCACCTCAACTACATCGCCCTCCCGTGCAACAATTCGCTTGATGAAAACATCCCCATCAGTGTATCCAACATCCTGCAAAGAGCACACCAAGTTTAGCTAATGAATAAAACTAAAAAAAGTGTCATACATAAATTCCTTCCCATTAAAAAAAAAATTGATCACCTGCAACACCGGCGGACTTTTGAAGATTACTATGTCATTCACACAAGGTTTTCTGAAGTAGTAAGAAACCTGGCATGATAAATAAAAAAAATGTTATAAACTGAACAATAACAACTACTTGGCCCAGTTTCATAAGACCACAGCAAAAGAAAAGGAACAGATTTTTCAAATGGTTCAAACAATTTGAAATCAACAATAAAAATGTGTTTTTTTACCTCCTCTTGAGCTATAATTTATAAGGAAAATGATATATCCAACCCAGTGTGTAGCCCAATCCGCAATCCACACTAGTTTCCTTTTATTTTTTAAAAAATATATATATACACTCTTGCCTGTTGATGTATATACTATTATACAAATTGAAGTATATACTAAAATGCACTAATATATTTTTTTGTTAAAAAAAAAATTACAGCCCCATACACTGCGATAGAACTCAAATATGGGGATGCAGATGGGGTTGCAAAATGGACTGAGTGTATCAGCACTCAATTTATAAATCAAGCAATAGGAAGATTAACCTTAACTCAAAGATTAAAAAAAAAGCATATAGTGTAAATGATCCTATATGGTCTGTACAAAATCAAATAAAATACATAAAATAGAATAGATACTTCACACACCATCACATCAAAAATCAAAAATCAAAATGTGAATTTCCTTGCTATCTTTAGCTCTCATTCAAATTGATTCTATTGGAAACATTGCTCTAAAACTCGATGATCAACACTTCATATCCTCTACTTATTATAAAAAAAAAACAAAAAAAAAAAAAAACAGCCAACACAAATTAAAAATCCACTCTTTCTAAACTTAAACATTCACAGAACCCAAAACAAAACGAAATCAAAACAACCCACATTGAAAAGGCATCACCTTTTCGGCGACAATCCGGTCCCCGACGTCCAATGTGGGGTACATAGAGAGGGAAGGTATGAACCTCGGCTCGGCAACGAACGATCGGAAGGCGAGCGAGATCGCCAACGCCGCGAACACCGTCTTCGCGTCATCTCTCGTGATGTTCAGCCACTCCGGCAAAGAAGAAGAAGAAGAGCTCTTCTTCTCTTCTCCGTCGCCACCGTCACCGCCATCACCACCTCCATCGCCGGTCCCGGAGTTCTCGGCCTCTCCGTGACCGGACTCGAGCCTCGGAGAATGGGTTCCCCGGCGGAAGAGGTGGAACCCAAGAAAGGTGGGTCTTTTGGAGGGAGGGGTGAAGTGGGTGGAACCAAAATTGGGGGTTTTTGAAGGGGAGAGTGGATTTGGGGGTTTGGGTGTTGGAGAGGGGAAGGGATTGAAGGTCTTTGAAGAGGAAGGAATGGAAGAAGAGGAGGAGGTGATGGTGGGGGTGTTGAGGTTGGAGGGTTTGGAGGAGCTGGAGATGAGAGAATGAGAGGAGGAAATGAGAGGGAAGAAATGAAGTGAAGTCATCTTCTTTGTCCACTTCCCTCCCTTTCTCAGTTTTGATAAAAGTCTTGGTTGGTTCTTTGTGTGATTTTTTTTTATCTGTACTCTGATGAAGTGTTTGAGATGCATGTGTACATGGAAAATCAAATTTCATATAGATAAACCTGGGTAATTGTGTCTGAATAAATAAGGTAGCTTGTGACTGAAGTCAGAAGTAACAAGAAAATTGTGATTCCTGTGGAGGTTATTGGATAATTCAGATAAAATTTCTTCTGTGGTAACAAATTCTTTCTTTCACATGATCTGTCTGGATTGGATTCTTTGGAAAGAAAAATCAAAATTTTTAATAAATAAAGCTTTATCTTTACTGAATTCTTGAGAACGAAGAATTCGATTTTCCTATAGATAACAGTTGGCTATGAATATCTGTATCTAAATAGGAGTTAAAAAAGCTTTGAAGTGGTCATGATTTTTTTATTTATTTGAATCCTGACAATACCCAAGAATAACAAAAAAAAATAAAATAAATTGGCCATTAGTTTATTTATCTTTTTTAGAATGTGTCGATATTCAGCCAGATTCATGGTGAATTCTTTGCTTTACACATATGGAAACACAAGTGTGGGAGACTTGGAAAAAACAAGTAAATCAGTTTGGAATTAATAGATGGAAACCTGACAATGTTAGCTTCTATACTTCAATTTTATGCCTCTTTGATTTATCTATAGGGCAGCCATACTTCCACCACCTTTTTTTGGCTTAGAGCACCACCTTTTCAAGCTCACCACCTTTAATTTTTTTCATTTACCAAGTGCACCACCTTATATAAACACCCTATGAGAAACACCCTTCTCACCACCCACCATATTTCATCACATGGACCTCTCTCTTCCCTCTCTTTCCTCTTTTTTTTTTTCCGATCTAGCCTCTCGAATACCTCTTCGACACATCTCATACATTGCCCTCATTAGGATGCAAACGATTGGTCGTTGTGAAGATGCTCCCCATCTCTCTAGTCCGCTTTTGACGTTATCAACTCTCTTCGATAGGATTTTAAGCCGATCGATCAATGTAATCTATCTAGACCAATCCTGTCTATCATGTTTCATGAGAAAACTTGATTCATGAAGTCAAACACAGCAGACTCGTTACAGAAGCCCAAATTTTTTTTTATTTTTTTCTTCTGTTTCCATCGACAGAAAGGTGGTCTATAATATATAAATACATAGACATATAATGTGTCTAACCTATTTCAGAACCAGATGGAGGATTTTTCTGTCCCATCAACTTGAGTATTGTTTAGGAAATTTAAAAACTTAGACACTACATGTGTATAACCCATTCCAGAACCTATGGATTGATTTTTCTGTTTCCATAGACAGAAATAT
The DNA here is from genome assembly GCA_030737845.1 of Acorus calamus. Classification (NCBI taxonomy): domain Eukaryota; kingdom Viridiplantae; phylum Streptophyta; class Magnoliopsida; order Acorales; family Acoraceae; genus Acorus; species Acorus calamus. Next base: position 21,955,527 of record CM060875.1, on the reverse strand, counting down.
TGTCTATAATATTTAAAAACTTAGACACTACATATGTCTAGTCTAACCCATTCCAGAACATATGGATTGATTTTTTATTCCCATAGACATAAGTATTGTCTAGAATATTAAAAATCCTATACACTGCATATGTCTAACTCATTCCAGAACCTATGGATTGATTTTTTAACTCATTGTCTAGGTTATATAAATATATAGGCATCTTGTGTGTTTAATTCATTCCAGAACCAAATGGATGATTTTTCTGTTCTTATCGACAGAAGTGTTGTCTAGGTAACCTAGGGACATAAACATCGCATGTGTCTAACCCTATCTAGAACATACGGGTGTTTTATACTGTTTCCATTTACGAAAAAAATGTCTAGGATTGATAATGTTGTAGACACTTCATGTGTTTAACCCTATCTCGAAAGGTGGTGCCCTTAATTATCATATCGTAGAAGAGTTTGAATGTCTTGGGAGGTGGTGCCTAAAGTAACTTAGGTGGTGGCAATATCGCTGCCCTTATCTATATTGTTATCTGCTAAACATCCAAGTATTTCAATTTGTTTACTCATAAAGAATGTTAATTGTGTGTGTGAGAAAAAATAGTTCGATCAACTCCAACTCCAGGTGTATTGTTTGAATAACGACACAAGTTATTATGATATAAATAATTACTCACTCCAACATCAATAGTTATATTAATGGAATAAATCATTTTATATTTAATTGTGTATTTAATTATTCTCGTTGTAAAACATAATAATAAAAAAATTTGTTGTTTAATTGATCAAAAATAGAATGTAAATCAATGATGAATAAAATGTGAATAAATATATAAAAAGTAAAAACTATAACCCCTTGATGACAGATGATATGACATGTATCACCCTTGTACAAGTAGAATAAATTGAGTGAAATAACCAAATTCCAAGAGGTTGGAATATCAATCCCAACTTATTTTTAGATATTCTGACATAGCTACACCCATCTATTCCATGTAAATAAACACCTATTTTAGACTTATTAACCCCTATTCCAGTGTTATTCCCTTACGCAAATAGGCCATTCAAGTGAATAGCTTTTGTCTTTCTATTAACAAGTCACAAACACATCCCAAACTGCCTTCGGATAATGCATCCGAAGCTTATTCATAAAACTACAACTAATCACACAAAGACATGTAAATTTGAAAGAGCCGAACAGTTCAATATATAAATTGATTGAATAATACAATAACAATAGAGAGTTTTCTTTGATCCTAGCAATTGAAATAGCTGACAACGTTCTTTGTTTTGATCTGTGCTAAACAGTATACTTGCAAAGGTTCTCGAATCCCATGTACTCATGGTGCTCAATCTTATAAATCATGTTTGAAATGCCGACCCCACCTGCAACATCAAAAATTTCTACAATTAGTGGTCATGTATATCATTGGGGGAGAAAGTCAAGAACTGTCCACATATATAAAGTTCTCCGATCATTAAACAAAGAATTCTTATTCTTACTGTTATTCTTAGTTATTGTTATTCTTTTATTATAAGATGTATGATCTGGACTTTGGAATGGAGATGAAATGATGTATAGACCTACCTAATGAGATTGCGCTCACAAAGATTGTGAAAGCCAGGATGAAAATGATGAGTGATGCCCTCCCCAGTATAATGATCATCTTTCTCACCACATGTTGTCCCACAAAGGCTGCAATTATTGATACCCCAACAAAGAAGAGAGCTGCAACCCAAGGAAAAAAATGAATGAGACTACAAAAAGCAGATATTAGTGCCACAAACAAATGCCAAACATTATTTTTTTTATGTGGGGCAAAAAGTTCAAGAGGGGAAAAAAACAATATACCGTATGGAACTGGGAATCGCTTCAATAGGTAGTACTCTACAACAGACATGGATGAGGAGAACGTCATTGCAAATGTGGCTGTGGCACTTGAGACCTGCGAAAAGTTGTAGATTGTAAGACCATTCAGAGGACAGCTTGGTAAGTTCAAACACCATGTTCCATGAAAATCCAATATCCAGAAGGCACTTTCAATTTATGCGTAGGTCAATTGACCATCCATTTATAATATACATTATAAATCATATACAATGAAAATGAGGAGATGCAATTATCAGTAAGTCCAGTGTGTATGCTACCATGTATTAACCAAAAAACATTTAACCTACACAAAAGACACTCCACATCAAAGATCTCCAACACAAACACAAATAACTAGTTGTCCTCTTCCCATACGTTCATATGGTTGTAGTGTGTTCAACAATCCATGTTTCTGTTTATCAACAACTTGTGTCTAGGCATTGTTACAATACCTTCATTCTTTCTATTTCCATGAGCCATATATCTGAAATATCAAATCTAACAAAACACCAAACCACCCATTGTGAGGTTGGCGGAGGACCCCCCTCTTCACCCAGGGGTACTGGGCTTGAGTCTTAATCCCGTTGATAGTATAAGATTTAACCAAAGAACAAAATAAAACACTTACCTATCAAAAAAAAAAATTGTAACAAAACAAAGATCTTGTGTTCCTTAGAGTTAAAAATCAAATTTTGTTTGTTGAAAACAACAATATTTCAACTATAGCGTGATATAAAATGACAAGAGCAAGATTATAAGGCATCTGAGATGGTTCAGAATTTTATCTAAACAAAAAAGGAAATGCATTCAGCAAAAATATTCGAACAAGGAGGTGTGCAGACAAGTTGCAAATATAGGTGCACAACTACACACACCTGTGGAGGGATGCCTAGTTCCAGAAAAAGAGGGCCCAATATAAAGCCTCCACCAAGACCGAGCAATCCTCCAACCATACCAGCAATTACACCGCACAAGGCATAGAGAACAAGCTGATGGACTTTCCAGACTGTCCCTTCTTCTCCTTTCGATGAAATGACCCTCTTCCCTTTGTATAAGCTGATGGCCTCATACAAAGTCACACCCACAGAGACCGGGACCTGCAAGACATCAACCAATTTATAAATAAGTTCTTCTAACCACCAACTCAGAAGACCAATGTTTGTTGCAAGATCAATTTATTGATTATAGATTATAAATTTTAACTTTTATGATAAGCAGTAGAACATGCGACATCTTTCTACCATGTAATTGTCAAAAATACCCTTTTGAGCTGTGGATAATACCTGCATCAAATTTATAACCCAGTACCATATCGTACAGTTCTCCGTATAGTTCTGCACGGAAAATGTGACAAGTGGATTCAGAAATTTGAATCATCAAATATGAACTCGGGGGATATATGCAACATCAGCGATGACTGACCTTAGCAATCTGAAGAGCAAGAAAAGCAACCCAGACAAAGACGAGAAGGCCGAGTTCCTTCCAGTAGATATTCTCAAGAATGGGGACCTGTCATGGCAAGATTATTTAGTTCTGTCCTGAAAGGTCCAAAAGATATTTGTGAATGTCAGTTTACAGCGTTTAATCACCTCTGCTTCATCACCAGATTTAGACTCCTTTTGTGTTCCTTTAGCAGGGCCAGCAGGCAGAGGATTGTATTCAACTTCATCACTTGTTGAGTCTGATTAGCATACAATAGATTGAACAAATTAATGTTTGAAACAATCTAGAAGAATCAGAATTTCTTCTTAGATGCTTAGTAACAAATTATATACATGATAATTAGCACACAACTCACCATCTGTCAGTGCGCGTTGTGCGGCCTCCTGAGTTAGGAAACAAAAAATACAGAGAGAAAGAGAGAATCAATACATATTGAATTATTCAGTTGGAAAAAAGAATGTAACAAAAACATGAAAAATCAAGTTGAGCAGAGGTATATGTTACCTTCTTCACAATGGTCTCTTTCTTCCATGTCTCAACGCCCTTCATGAATGCCTTGGTTGATGTGCCTGTAAAATGGACGACAAACATCAAACATGAGCATTAGCAGATCAAACAAACAATATTAACAGTGTTTATGCGATTAGCTACCTAAGAAGAGGATGATAAGGAGAACAGTGACCATCCAATCAGCAAAGACCACATTGAAAGCAACTCCAATACTAATCCCAAGCATTAACATCGGTTGAAAAAGCAAAGCTAAATCATAGTCGATGATGGGCATGTCAAGAGTCGGATGCCTTAGCTTGAGATTGTAGTAAACTGTGGAACCCGCCGCACCCATGATCATACCTTGACAAAACAAAGATACAATCTCAGCATTTCTACAAACATTTACTAATCTACTTCATAAAGTAGACACAGAGCATTAATTCACAGAGTACTTGAACACAAATAGTTCTTACTAAAGTCCCTTACATTTTGATATTGCTGTTGACGATTTTGGGTCAAACCCAATGATCAGAGTGAGCATGGGAACAAAGATTCCACCCCCACCAACTCCCCCAACACTTCCAAAAGCTGCTCCGAAGAACCCAACAAGCGAACCGACTATAATTTGCCATCCAAATTTCATTGGCTGCAAATGCAGAGACCCACAATCAGACAAATAACAACAATATCTTTTGACAAAAAGGAAACTCAATCAATTCATCTGAAAAATCTCATGATATGTATTTCTACAAGGATCAATTGAAACAGACATAAAGGCGATGACTTGAAAGACTCACCGGCCAAACGTGGTGATAGCCAGACTCATTGGGTTTCCAAAGAAACTTCACAAGCTTCAGAATGTAATCCGACTCGGCCTCCTCGACCTGCACGACCGTCTCGGCCTCACGCATAAGGTTCCGATCGGCCGAGGCAAGAACAGAAGCCAACAGAATCCCGAGCCCCACCATAACCGTCCACCTCATGATCCCCCACCACTTCACACCATCAAAAGCCATTAAAACCCCCCAAAAAGTTCCCTCCTTTTTCACTGAAACTTCAAAACCTTCAAAAAAAACTCTTCAAAGACCACAAAATCGACGTCTTTTCTTCTTCACTGGATCAAAAAACGGTGACCCAGATGAAAAGAAGCGCTAAAAAATCGATTTTTTAGTGGGCCAGATCTATGCCAATCCGAGAAGAGAAATCCGTTAATGGCGATTCTTCTCAGATCCAAAAGAGAGAGAGATAAGCAGCACAAAATGGGTGTGAAAGAAATCAAGAAACCAAACCCACCAAACAAGTTTTTAAAATTGAAAATTTGGGGAGAGTGAGACAGAGAGAGGACTTGCCGGGCTTGGATTGAATTTCAATCTTTCTCTCTCTTTCTCTCCCATTTATGAGGGAGGAGAGACGTATCAATATATCATAATCTTCTTCTGAAAATGCCCCTCGATTTCGCGACATCTACGGTCGTGGTTTTCGCTACGGATTTTTTTTTATTATAGTAGGCGCTTAAGATGTTGTATTCTTTTTTAAATACTTGAATTTCCCAAAATGTCCTCACCATTACTTGCTTGGCTTTATAGTACTTAATTTTTTAAATACTTGATTTTTTAAAATATCGGTATAATAACAAATTTGATAGATAACTTTTTAAGATTACGTCCCTTTTTGGATATGCAGGCTTCAGATAAAAAAAATTAGTTGAATTTTGAAAAATAAGATTTTAAAAATATTATAATTTAAATAGTACATTCAAACATTGCATTGTTTGAAAAAAAAGAAGTTAGTTAAATTGTATCTAAACATATTTTAAAAATCAACCCATTCTTTCTTTTTCATGTCAAAAGTATCTAACGATTAAGAGATAATAATAATTTACTTGAGAGAAAAATCCATATAACCCCTGTAAATTATCTGAAATTCATAAAACCCTATGATTTTTCTTGCAATCTATATAATCCACTGAAAATATTTATTCAAATAAAATAGTCTCATAAGTTAACTTTCATTGATGGATAATAAAAATACTGTGAATATTTTGTTTAGTTAATCTTGACTCAAAACACAATATACTAAAAATTCAATATAATTTGTTAAAAAAGAAAAAAACTTCATGTAAATGATGATTTTATCCCTGATGATTTAACGCATTGAAAAGTGTTTTTTTTTGACATATTGTGTTTTGGACTAGAATTATTTAAGAAAATCTTTATATAATATTTTTCATGTATCAACAGAATTTTTTTTTATTAGGTAACATGGATTTTAGATAGTTGATGAGGGTTATTTGGAGTGTCTTATGATTGACAGACTGATACTCTTTTGTACAGACATTTATTGCATTGAATAATAGTGTTGTGCTGTTTTGGGGATAGTTATGTCACTTTCAACTGTGGGACATCTAGCAATCAGTGAGGGGGTAGTATAGTCTTTTCAAGTGATGACAACGTATGATGACGTGGTGGAAGCCTAGTCGTCGTCGGCTCAACTTCGAAGCCAAAATTTTGCGCCGGATCCGTGATCGTCAGATCATGATCGGACGGTCTTGATTTCTTGATATTCGTCCATCTCGGAAGGCCCGTTGAAGGGTAAAAGCGTCAACCGCGTAGACACACGTCCGTATCCGGCGAGGAATTCAAATAAGCGGCGGTTGGGCATCTGTTTTTGTCACTGTTTCATTCAAAATATTTTATTTATTATTGACTTTCTATAGTGATTTTTAATTATTTATCAATCTTGCTATATTCGCCCTCACTTTTTTGTTTGAATTTTTCATGTAATAGAAAAAATACATATTTTTATGTTATGCTCTAGTCATTTTGGATGGATAAAAAATAAATTAGTCTTTGAACTATGAAATGTCAAATTTGATCTATTTGTATAATTTGAAAGTGACACATCAACTCAAATCAGTAAGAATTGAATGCTAATACAAGAAATAAAATCATAGTTGGTGGAAAATCAAAGTTGAAAAATAGGTTTAATGTTGATGTTTGAAAATTTTATCGATCAGCTTATGGGTTTTATACATAAAAATTGGCCTTCCTTAGATTGAAATAATTTAACCTTTAGTACACGTGAAAAATGTTCAGCCACATCACATGTTCTATACCATGAAAATTACTTTTGTAAAGAATCAAATTTACCTATATAACATAATTTTTTTACATAATAAATGGTGTGTGAAATCAATAAAACCATTAACAAAAAAAAATAAAAAAAATAAACACCTTTTATACCAACATCCTTGCCTAGAACTCTCAGTCTGGGCAGACAATCCAAAGGAGAACTCAATTATGCATTGTTAAAAATTTCCGTAGTAGTTGAGCAAGATGAATTGTTTAGTTGTGGAACAACCTTTTTTTTATTTTTTATTGGGTCCCCCACATGGTTTCTTTCAGAGCCTGTGGTTCTTAGGATTTCAATTACAGGGTTCTACATTTATTTGAACTCTATTGCATGTGACTATTGAATTTTATGTGTGTTTCACTTTATGAAACTAATGCCAGGCACATTACTATAAAAATTCAGTGCAAAATATATATCTTCTGAGTTATGGTTTTATAATGTAATACTATATATATTAAAATCCATAATAACATACGCGTGGTCACAGCTCTTAGAAGTCTTAAAGCCTTTTTAATTTCTAGTATCTATCATATACTCTCTATTCCTCACCTCCCATTCAGACTTGTAATTGTGCTTTTTGTAAAAGTGACGGTCACAAAAGTCTACAATTTTTTTTAAAATGTGGTCACATCAACTTGTATTAAATAATTATCTTGAATAACATCTGTACCAAATGCGTGTTTTCACTGTGAAATTATTTATTATATTAAAAAACCATCACAGTCGGAATTTCAGCTTTTCAAAAAAACATTCACTTCAAAAAAAAATATTGAATAATTTGATGATTTATATTGGAGGTAAAAGGAGACACCCACCAAACCAATCACTTCAAGAAAAATCCACCAAATCAATAGAAGCACTCGGAGTTTGCTTGGCCCAAAATAGTTTTGGTAATAAAAAATGTTATGTCTAATCCGTTCATAGTCTCTGTTATTTTTTTAATTTATATTTGTTCATTAAAATATGTATTATTATAATTTATAAATGAGACATTTCAAGAATATTGATGAGATTATATATATATATATATATATATATATATATATATATATATATATAATCGAGTGATTCAGTGCGAGAATGCGGGAAACGACATCGATCGTTCGATCGCGGGTCCATCGCATCCAACGGTCGAGATGAATCGCTCTCGACCGTCCGATGCGATGGACCCGTGATCGACGGCCCGTGATCGCTTCCCGCATGACCGCATTCCCGCACTGAATCGGCTCCCTATATATATATATATATATATATATATATATATATATATATATATATATATTATATATATATATATATATGGAAATACTTACGTGAGGTCGTGCGGTCGTGCGCCCGCGGTCGTGGGCCGTCCGATCGCGGGTCCATCGCATCCAACGGTCGACGTGATTGGCACCCGACCGTCCGATGCGATGGACCCGTGATCAACGGCCCACGACCGCGGGCGCACCGACCGCACGACCGCACGTAAGCACGTCCCTATATATATATATATATATATATAGTTGAAGACTGTTTTTAAAGATTATAAAATAGACTTGAGTGTATAAACACCGTTTGAATGATATGACCCCATTGAAATGCCTTTGAAATTGAATACCAAGTTATCTGAAGAACAATTGCTTTTTTTATTATTTATTTATATATTTACCATCCATGTGTTATTTCTGTCAAATGGGACCACTATATCTAAAGCATCATCTCTTTGGAGTGTACAATGAAGATGGGTGTGAATGTGAAGCATTCAATGGCACGTGTATGTTGAGTTTTCAGTGCAAAATGAAAGACTACTTGTTAGTGGTCCCATTTGACAGAAATAACACATGGCCCTTGTCATTTATTAATTATTAGATTCCCTGGGGATATTTAATTTTGATTACAATTGGATGAAACTAATTACTTTGATTTGATTGAGCGTTGTTAAAGACAAATAAATAAAAAATTGTGTGTCTCGGATTCATATCATCATGTACATTTCATATTTTGCATATACTTCTTTTTTCATAGGTGACATTTTAGTGAGTATCCCATTCTCTCAAAATTTGTGGAATCAAATACAATTTTTTTTTTTTTTTTTTGGAATTTAGCATAGTGTTACTTGCTATGAGGGAAAATAACAATAATGGATATTTATTCTCTCACCCACGTGAGTTTAATTGTTTAAAAGCACGTGATTTGAAATATATATATTTTCATGATTCTTTATTAAAAAAATAAATAGATTTGATGGGATAAGTTGACATCACATACTTCACCCTTTGGATGGGGAATAAGGGTAGAATAAATGGGAATAGAGAAGAATAATAAAAAAATGTTTGGGTAGAGAGAATAAGTAGGTATAGTTATGCAGAATTAGATGAGAATGAACTGATATTTATATTTCAAATCCCTCATGGAATTGTGTTATTCCTCCACTGTTATAAGGAGACCTTCCTATCAAATCACATGGCATGACATCAAATCACCCGTCATCACCTCTTATATATCAATGAGGTTCACATATCAAATTAACTTTTTACACCTTATTCACATTTTATACTTTATCAACTAAATAACTCAATCTTTATTATCAGGGGCGGATCTAAGACTTTATTTTAGGATGGGCTGAACAAACTTTTGATAAAACTTTCTGTATAATTGATAAAATACTAACAAATATTTATATATAAAAAATCAAGTTCATAACCAAAATTTCACCAAGATGACATAAAGATATAAAAAAAACTATATAATAAATCACTATTGAAGTTAAGTCTTGCAATGTTTAATAATAGTTTGTTTTTCTTTGTACTCAAAATTGTAAGTTTATGAAATGAAATTGTATAATTTTACCTTATTTTAAAAAAATGAAAAATATGAAAAAAATTTAAAATTTCAAAAAAAAGAAAAAGAAAAATATCTTAAAAAGTGAAAATTCAATCCAAACATGACATGTAAACAAAGAATTAAAAAATTCATTCAATGATCCTATGAAAACCATTGATTTAATAAAAAAAATGAAATAGTAAAAATCTACCTTATTTCATAATCAAACCTATCTAAATGATACAAAAGCAAAAAAAATTAATAAAATCTGAAAAACAACATATAAAAAGGTATTCCGAAAATTAAAGAA